>JAEIFT010000230.1:402500-412357 GCA_018904225.1 Lordiphosa mommai
AACTTTTGTCGTAAGCCCCTGTATATATCAGCACGTAGTTTTGTTTGTGTATACAAAATGTCAGGCTAAGAAATATTGTGCACAAAAGATGAAAGGAGGCAATTATTAATGCGAATATATGCTTTAGCACTTAAAGGCAAGTCCCGACCTGTCCCCTACACAAACATACATATCTATTTAGACAATAATAACTCCAACTCCACCCTAAAATGCACCGACGAACACACGCTCACACACAGTCACACGACGTTCGCGCACTTACAAAAGATTGTTCTCACACACTCTCTCTCTCTCTCTCTCTGTCTAAGTAACGGTTCTTGACATTTGTTATTATTCTGCAATGTTTATGAATTGGTTGTGGTTGTTAAATGAAAACACGTTTGCCATTTGCATTCGAAAATGTTGAAATTGAAATTTTAAACCAAAAGCCGACAGCATTAATTTTGCACTTTAATTATTCAATCGCCAAAACACACAAAATTGTTTTTGTTTCTTTTTTTTCTTAATTTTTTTGTTCAGTGTGGCTGTGTACGGCATACAAATAAATACCAAACGACCAGGCGCTGCCAACTTTTCTAAGGCTAGGCGCCAAAATTTGAAACCCATTAAATAATAAACTACATTTTGCTGTGTGTGTGTCTCAATAAAGTTTAATAGATAAGTAAGTTATATATGTATATAATAATAGTTCTGTTGGTATTATCAAAATACTGTTTTTTTTTTGTTGTTGTTTGGGTGTAGGGAAAACATATAAATGCGAAATTAATTTTTTATTCTTTTTTTTTTTTGATTGATTGCGGCATTTTGTTTAATAACAATAACAACAAATAAACGAAACATTCCCTAGAGGCTTTTACAGAAGGCAAATTTCTATCAAAAATTGTTTTTTTTTCTTTTTGTGCTACAATCAGGATTCAACAATGGTTTATTTTACTTTGTTTTTCTGTGGTCACAATAATTGTAATAATAATAATAATAATATAATAATAATAGTATATAATAATAAATATATGTAATAGCACAAATGTTTCAACACTTTTTAAATTTATTTTTGATTGAAGAAAACACCACAATAATAACAAAACATAAAATGAACCCTGGCACGGTTAAGGCAACACACGGACGACCCCGGCCCGGACAGACCCTTGTCCCTTCTCAGTGTCAGTGTAAGAAAACCTTTTCCCTTACTCTCTCGGACAACAATTGAAATAGAAAATAGTTGCAAGTTAGTTAGTTAGCCACACAATATAATAATAGATAGTTCTCATTCTCATCAACCTCATCTCACAACACTTTTCTGAGCCCCTTCATGATTTTTTTTTTTTTTGGAGACCATTTGGCGACTGCGGCCTGCTCTTTTCTATCTCTATCTCTTTCTCTCTAAATTATGCTACAAAAATAATATTGATAAATGTCGAGAAGGCCACCGCCCGTGCGCCATGCCAACTAAAAAAAAAACGAAATCACATGCTAGTCCGCTTTACCCATGCAGCAGCATTTGAGTTGGCGATCATTTATCCTCGCAGCAGCCATTCTTGGCCAATTGCTTTTGCAGGGCCGGCGGAATGAAATCTTTCGTTTTGGTCTTGGAATGATTGACCTGGCCGAGTAAAGCCGGTTCGATGTGTTTACCCTCTTGAATGCGTTGAATGCGCTTGAGCATATCATAATTGATACGCTCAGTCACCACCGAGTCCTGCCTGGGAGAAGTAAGAGAGAGAGAGAGTTACAAATTGGAGTCATGCTTCTTCTTCGGGTTATACTCACTTGTAGTCCGGATGGTTTAGCACCTGTTCACGCATCCAAGTGGCTGTGGTGATCAATTCACCGGCCGCACGCTTTTGTATAAAGCGCAGATACTGCTCAATGGTGCAATGTGTATCGGTGTCCACCTCCATGGATTGCAGATAGCTACGTATGAGCGGGACCAAACCAGGAAAGACATTGGCCTGTTGGTTTGAGAGAGAGAGAAGTGCGCGTTAGTTGTATGGAAGCTACACGATATATTTAAACGATTTTGATCAAACTTGGCACAATATAATCTAAACTGAAGCACATAATAATCACGATTAACAAGTATAAAGACGCTACCATTAAAAAACAAAAAGTTTTCTCAAAAAGACCTATTTCCAGATGTCATATAGTATTAGCTATGATTTTAATGAAACTTTTCAGAATTTTGTGTAGCGCATATAAGGTTAATAAATACCAAGTGGGAGACGCTACGATTGAAAACCAAAAAGTTTTTCTCACTAGAACCGATCGTTTCTATGGCAGCTTTATGCTATAGTCATCCGATCCGAGGTATTCTCTTGTATTTCGTATTTGTAATCGTATATTTGTATTTTATTATTGTACTTATCTTGTATTTTGTATTTCTTTTTTGCTTTTTTTTTTTTTTTTTTTTACGCGCGAACCCCCAGGCAAAATAGCAGCCCACCTCCCGCCCAACCGACCGGGGGCTACCAAACGAGGTGACACGAAAACGCGTAGAAAAACACGGAATTAAAGCAAACTACGGGCTAAATACTTAATATAGAGGTTTTTATAGCAAAAATAGAATCTTCTAAACTAATTACTCGAAAGATATTATTGTAGTCAGCACAAAGGACACGAAACGGCTCATGCAAAGCATAGTTAGTAGTACAACGTTTTAAAGATAAGGGGATATAGTTACGTGTCTGTCTAACAGGAACACTAAGATTAATTTGACTAAGCAACTCTGATGAGTCGATTTCACCATTTATTAGTCTATGTATAAAGATTACACCAAGCATAACTCTTCGGTTAATTGGAGGGAAGGTTTATTAAAAGAATATGGTAACACTCAGTTCCAACTCAAACCACGAAGAGCAAACAATAGGAATTGTTTTTTACACCGATTCAATTCTATCTTGATGGATCGAATATTGTGGAGACCACACACATGAACCATACTAAGAATTGGACGGACAAGAGAAGTATAAAGAATTTTGGTCGTATAGGGATCATCAAATTCCTTAGACCAACGCTTAATAAACCCAAGAACACTTCTGGCCTTACTAACAGTAGCAGTTACATGAGAGTCAAATTTAAGATTATGATCAAGAATTACCCCCAGATCATTTACTTCATTGGCACCATCGTTTAGACGCTCTAATGCCACATTATCAAGCGTGTATGTGACCAGTTGTGGTAAGCTTCTATAAAATGTCATAACCTTACACTTCGAACTATTAAGGTTTAGGAGATTGAATTCACACCATGAGTGAAATGCATCCAAGTCAGTTTGCAAATGATATCGAGATACCAAATCTTTATATGTTAAACAAATCTTAACATCATCAGCATACATAAGGACTCGTGAATAGTCAGAACTGAAGGTAGATCATTGATGAATAGAGTAAAAAGCAATGGACCCAAGTGACTACCCTGGGGTACTCCAGAAGTAACTTGGATACACTTAGAGTATGAATTTCGAAATAGAACCTTTTGGGTTCTATCACTTAGGTACTGAGAAATCCAACTGAGAAGGTTAGTGGAAATCCAATTAGGCTCAGTTTGTGAAGCAGCAAGGAGTGGTTTACAGAATCAAATGCCTTACTAAAATCAGTATAAATGACGTCAGTTTGCATTTTACTTAAGAACCCTTTTATCACTAAGGATGTAAACTCTAAGAGGTTAGTGGTGGTAGATCTACGTCTCACAAATCCATGTTGGAACGGTGAAATAATGGAACTAACAAATGTTGCAATTGAGATGTTATAATTTTCTCAAAAGTTTTAGGAATTGCAGACAACTTGGAAATACCCCTATAGTTTTCAACATCAGACTTATTGCCCTTTTTATGAAGAGGAATGATAAAAGATTCCTTCCATAACATTGGGAAGGAAGATGACTCAACAGACAATTTAAATAATCTATGGATAGGCTTACACAGTGATTCAGCACAGTACCTAAGGACACAACCAGGTACTCCATCTGGACCAGGTGCGTACAGGTTTGACTGAGCTAAGATCGCAAAGGAGCGAACTTTCAGTTATAACGGGGCTAAAAATGCAATTTGATTCATTTAACTGGTGGGATATGATTGATTCACTGTACCTAGTAGGTAGATTAAAAAACTCCGCAAACAAATCGGTATGGCCTGATCAGTATTTGCATTCTCATTACCATAGAGCACAGAAGAGGGTAAGGTGGAAGACTTGCGCTTAGAATTAACAAAGGAATAAAATTGCTTAGGATCTTGCGAGAAGACATTTTAAAGACATTTTGCCAAGTTTGGTCAAGAAATGAGATTCTTTGTCTTCCCCAAATGACATTCTTTTGCCCTCACCTTGCCATTGAAAATCTCATTGATGGTAAGCAATTGAAACAGTTCGTTCTCCTCATCATCCGTATCCGTGTGATCGCTATCCATTCCATTGGTACCATTTGTCGTACCATTTAGACCACCGTGTCCATTCAGCTTGGCCGAACGGCCATTGGTTAGCTTAGGCTCCGGCTCCTGCTCCGGCTCCGGCTCCTTCTCTATGGTGCCATTACCATTGGCCTTTCCGTTCGTCTGATTGGCCTGAGCCGCACGCTGTTCGGTTGTCTTGGACGATTTGCGAAACCAGAATTTCTCCTTGCGACAGGCATCACGCTTCTGGGCCGTCTGCATATTCTCATCCACCTTACTGATGGGCGTAAGGAAATTTAACTGATAGGAGAGTATGACACGGGTTAGCAGCACCACAAAGCACACAATGGCCGCATTCTCAAAGTCACTGATTTGCGCCTCACACGGCCGGAATTCGACGCGCCAGCCAATCGAGCTATTCGGCGGTGGCGGTTTGAAGCGCATCGTTTGCCAATTGGTGGACTGAATGTTCTCGAAATGATCGGTATCTTCCTCATCATTTTGGTGCACCTTCTCGCTGAACAGCGAGACGGTATCCCGTATAAAGAGATGGGCCACATGCTGGGCCAGCAGATGATCAATGCCACCCTCGACCAGACGTTTGTACACCGCCTCGTCGTAGGTCAAAGGGACATCATTGTATTTGGCACCCTCTGGCGAGAGATACGAATCGATGGAATCATAACGCGACTTGGCTATGCAAAACTTTTGCTGATTCAAGGGAATCAGGCCGCGCTCCTCCTCGGTGCGACAATCCACCGACGAGCTGATGACATTCCATCGACAATCCGATTCGGTGAGGTAGCCACGATAAATGGGCGAAGCGGCTGTCAGGGCCAACATAATGGGACAGAGGGGGGCCAGTTGGTCGTAGAGGCGGCGAGCTTCGGTAATGTTGCAGGCCTGAAAGGTCAACTGTAGGCAACAGCAGCCCATGCCAAAGCCCATGGCGTCCAGCAAAACCACATCCGGCTCACCCGGCGGGGCACCCTCCACCGGCAGTTTGGTCTTGATATCCTTGAAGACTGAAGAAAGGCGGAGCTTTATTGAATGAATTTATGAATTCAGCTCGTTCCACTTACCCTTCAGTTTGATGGACACCTTTTCGCCGCGACGCTTGCGTATGTTGCGCGTGAGCGTCTTAAAGCGCGGATGCCCCGGAAAGATGGCCTCGTCCGGAAAATACAGCGAACGCGCCGAGCTCAGGGGATCCTCGGGGTGTGGCATGGCCAAGGGATAGGTAAAATTTGGTGCTCCTAGGCGTGGGAAATTGGTAATGGACATGACACACTCATCGCTGGCCAGCAGCTCGGTCACCTCCTCGCGACGATAACGCATATTCGCCTCCACCAGATTGAAGTGGGCCATTAGGCCACCAAATGGTTTACCTGGCGTACCCTCAATCATATAGGCACCATATTCGGGACGCCACAGTGACTTGACACCCTTGGGATCTGCCAGCTCTTTTTCATTCAATTGCTCCAGCAAATCCTTAGCCTTGAGTGCCACACGGGCCACCTGCTTCTCGTCATCGAACTTGACTATGATATACTCCACCTCATCGCCCCACTTCAAGATGTCCCCCTGCCGATCTTTGAGTCTGTGATAGAGATTGATGAATTGATTAACGCCATGTTCACGAACATGATCGGCCAGTGCTTTGGTCTCCTCCCAGGAGAGTGGACTGCCCTCGCTTAGTAGACCCATTCCTGCTGCTGCTACTGCTAAAGGAAAAATAAAAAAAATAAATACAAAATGAGAGATTAGCGAGTTGTGTGCTTTTGAATTTTGGAATATGAACCTCCCCTGTGTGCCCCCCCACCGATCGACTGACTGTCAAGTGAGCGGCTACTTGAAGTTGTACATAGTTTGCATATTAAGCGATTAGCATAAACTATGGGTGATTGTTTTTTCAGAGCAAGAGGCACCTTGTATATACCGTGGTGAATACTACTAGTTTACTATATACAAAGTCTCCAATGCTAAATAAGACATTTTAAAAGCTAATATTCTCTGATGAATACAATCTGTAGAGTTTTTATAATTATCTGGCTTGATTTTAGCAACTCTACAAAGACTACAACACCGAATTACTCAGTCTGAAAGTTAATCTTGTGATTAAAATACATTCAAGATGGTTTCTTTAATGTCTAGGCTTGGTTTTAGCATTACTTGAAAAAAAAATAAAATATTTAGAAAAAAAAAAAAAAAATTCTACCTGGCGAGCGGTCAATCACAAGAGCGGGTTCCTCTCCTTGGGGAGAAGCTGTTTTTTCCGATTATTTGCAAAAGTCTAATAGCCGGCAAAATTCCTTTGAAACATCCCCGCCAAACCATTTCAATCTAAAAAATAATTCCGAAACATTTTAGGGATGTGCAATTTTAGTAAAGCAAAGTTCATACGCTCCACTGAGGATGCAGTCAATAGCAACCTTAATCTTGTCTTCTACCTTTGAAATTTTTTTTCGATTTTTTCTTTTTGCATTATTATTATAGCTTGGGCATTCCTTTGACATCCCCTTCAAACCATTTTAAAAATTCGAAATAGTTTTAGGAGATATTGCAATTTTAGTGGAGGAAAGTTCATGCTTGAGGATGCAGTCAATACAACCTTAGGAACTGGTCTTCTACCTTTTGAAAAAAATTTTTTTCGATTTCTTCTTTGCATTATTATTATAGCTTAGGCATTCCTTTGACATCACCTTCAAACCATTTTCAAAAATTCGAAATAGTTTAGGAGATATTGCAATTTTAGTAAAGCAAAGTTAATGCCTGAGGATGCAGTCAATACAACCTTAAGAGCTGGTCTTCTACCTTTGAAAAAATATTTTTTTTTCGATTTCTTTCTTTTGCATTATTATTATAGCTTAGGCATTCCTTTGACATCCCCTTCAAACCATTTTCAAAAATTCGAAATAGTTCAGGAGATATTGCAATTTTAGTAAAGCAAAGTTCATGCCTGAGGATGCAGTCAATACAACCTTAAGAGCTGGTCTTCTACCTTAGAAAAAAAAATTTTCGATTTTTTTCTTTTGCATTATTATTATAGCTTGGGCATTCCTTTGACATCCCCTTCAAACCATTTTCAAAAATTCGAAATAGTTTAGGAGATATTGCAATTTTAGTGAAGCAAAGTTCATGCTTGAGGATGCAGTCAATACAACCTTAAGAACTGGTCTTCTACCTTTGAAAAATTTTTTTTTTTCGATTTTTTTTTTGCATTATTATTATAGCTTGGGCATTCCTTTGACATCCCCTTCAAACCATTTTTCAAAAATTCGAAATAGTTTAGGAGATATTGCAATTTTAGTAAAGCAAAGTTCATGCCTGAGGATGCAGTCAATACAACCTTAAGAGCTGGTCTTCTACCTTAGAAAAAAAAAAATTTTCGATTTTTTTCTTTTGCATTATTATTATAGCTTGGGCATTCCTTTGACATCCCCTTCAAACCATTTTCAAAAATTCGAAATAGTTTAGGAGATATTGCAATTTTAGTGGAGCAAAGTTCATGCCTAAGGATGCAGTCAATACAACCTTAGGAACTGGTCTTCTACCTTTGAAAAAATTTTTTTTTTCGATTTCTTTCTTTTGCATTATTATTATAGCTTGGGCATTCCTTTGACATCCCCTTCAAACCATTTCCAAAAATTCGAAATAGTTTAGGAGATATTGCCATTTTAGTGAAGGGAAAGTTCATGCTTGAGGATGCAGTCAATACAACCTTAGGAACTGGTCTTCTACCTTTGAAAAAAATTTTTTTTTTTTTTGTTTTTTCTTTTGCATTATTATTATAGCTTGGGCATTCCTTTGACATCCCCTTCAAACCATTTTCAAAAATTCGAAATAGTTTGGGAGATATTGCAATTTTAGTAGAGCAAAGTTCATGCCTGAGGATGCAGTCAATACAACCTTAAGAGCTGGTCTTCTACCTTTGAAAAATTTTTTTTTCGATTTTTTTCTTTGCATTATTATTATAGCTTGGGCATTCCTTTGACATCCCCTTCAAACCATTTTCAAAAATTCGAAATAGTTTAGGAGATATTGCAATTTTTAGTAGAGCAAAGTTCATGCCTAAGGATGCAGTCAATACAACCTTAGAACTGGTCTTCTACCTTTGAAAAAAAATTTTTTTCGATTTTTTTCTTTTGCATTATTATTATAGCTTGGGCATTCCTTTGACATCCCCTTCAAACCATTTTCAAAAATTCGAAATAGTTTAGGAGATGTTGCAATTTTAGTAAAGCAAAGTTCATGCCTGAGGATGCAGTCAATACAACCTTAAGAACTGGTCTTCTACCTTTGAAAAAAATTTTTTTCGATTTTTTTCTTTTGCATTATTATTATAGCTTAGGCATTCCTTTGACATCCCCTTCAAACCATTTTCAAAAATTCGAAATAGTTTAGGAGATATTGCAATTTTAGTGGAGCAAAGTTCATGCTTGAGGATGCAGTCAATACAACCTTAAGAACTGGTCTTCTACATTTGAAAAAATTTTTTTTTCGATTTTTTTCTTTTGCATTATTATTATAGCTTGGGCATTCCTTTGACATCCCTTCAAACCATTTTCAAAATTCGAAATAGTTTAGGAGATATTGCAATTTTAGTGGAGCAAAGTTCATGCTTGAGGATGCAGTCAATACAACCTTAGGAACTGGTCTTCTACCTTTGAAAAAAATTTTTTTTTCGATTTTTTTCTTTTTGCATTATTATTATAGCTTGGGCATTCCTTTGACATCACCTTCAAACCATTTTCAAAAATTCGAAATAGTTTAGGAGATATTGCAATTTTAGTAAAGCAAAGTTCATGCCTGAGGATGCAGTCAATACAACCTTAAGTGCTGGTCTTCTACCTTTGAAAAAATTTTTTATAGCTTGGACATTCCTTTGACATCCCCTTCAAACCATTTTCAAAAATTCGAAATAGTTTAGGAGATATTGCAATTTTAGTGGAGCAATGTTCATGCCTGAGGATGCAGTCAATACAACCTTAGAGCTGGTCTCTACCTTTGAAAAAATTTTTTCGATTTTTCTTTTGCATTATTATTATAGCTTGGACATTCCTTTGACATCCCCTTCAAACCATTTTCAAAAATTCGAAATAGTTTAGGAGATATTGCAAT
The DNA here is from genome assembly GCA_018904225.1 of Lordiphosa mommai. Classification (NCBI taxonomy): domain Eukaryota; kingdom Metazoa; phylum Arthropoda; class Insecta; order Diptera; family Drosophilidae; genus Lordiphosa; species Lordiphosa mommai. Next base: position 412,003 of record JAEIFT010000230.1, read on the forward strand.
TTTAGAGGAGCAAAGTTCATGCCTGAGGATGCAGTCAATAGAACATTAAGAACTGGTCTTCTACCTTTGAAAAAGAAAATTTTTTTTCGATTTTTTTCTTTTGCATTATTATTATAGCTTAGGCATTCCTTTCACATCACCTTCAAACCATTTTTCAAAAATTCGAAATAGTTTAGGAGATATTACAATTTTAGTAAAGCAAAGTTCATGCCTGAGGATGCAGTCAATACAACCTTAAGAACTGGTCTTCTACCTTTGAAAAATTTTTTTCGATTATTTTCTTTTGCATTATTATTATAGCACAGACATTCCTTTGACATCCCCTTCAAACCATTTTCAAAAAATTCGAAATAGT